>CM070875.1:83201627-83246627 GCA_036365515.1 Torymus aiolomorphi
AAGAAAAACTTCGTTCGAAGAAGGACACTGAATGAACACGATTATGAAAATAATCCTCGCTTTCTTGCTGTTCTAGCCATGGTACATTTAAATGTTCATATGTCAGTTTACGCGAAATCGAGTTAACAATGGGTATTCCAAGATCTACGGCCAGTAGATATTTACGATATGCGCGTTACCATCCTTACCACAATACTCTAAGTCAAGCTTTAACTGTGGAAGATTATCGACGGAGAATAACATTTTGCCAATGAGCAACACAACAAATTACTGATGATGAAAATTTCTTTAACAATGTTCTTTTTAGCGACGAGGCTACATTTCAGAGTACTGGTATGTTGAATCGCCATAATTGCCACTACTGGTCTCCTGTTAATCCTCTTTGGATGCGAGAAGTTGATCATCAGCATCGCTGGAATGTAACGGTATGGTGTGGTATTATTAACGGATGTCTGATTGGACCTTATTTTTTTGAAGGTCACGTAACTCAACATACTTATTTACAGTTGCTGAGAGACGAGCTGCCACTCTTTCTAGAAAACGTTGATCTCCATATAAGGGCCAGAATGTGGCTACAACAAGATGGTGCTCCTCCACATTATGCCAGAATTGTCAGAGATTTTCTTAATGAAAGGTTTAACGGTCGATGGATTGGCAGAGGAGGTCCCGTAGCATGGCCACCAAGATCTCCAGATCTGACATCTCCAGATTTTTATCTATGGGGCTTCCTAAAAAATATAGTCTACCGCAACAGGCCAACTACAAGAGATGACATGATTCAAAGGATTACACAAATCTGCTTAAGTATTTCACGTCAAGTATTATTAAATACTGTTAGAAACTTTAAAAGGAGAATAGAATGTTGTCAACAAGTAAATGGTGCAACTTTTGAGCATCTTCTTCATTAAATGGTGACCGAAACACTTGGATCCTATGACTAAATACACATGAACGTGGAATTTTCCAATGAATTTTTAGCTGGCCTGATCATCCCCGACCTTGCCTTAACTGGCCGGGTCATCTCCGACCTTGCCTTAACTGATCGGGTCATCTCCAACCTTGCCTTAAGTGGCCGGGCCATCTCCGACCTTGCCTTAACTGGCCGGGTCATCTCCGACCTTGCCTTAACTGGCCGGGTCATCTCCGACCTTGCCTTAATTGGCCGGGTAATCTCCGACCTTGTCTTAGGTGACCGGGTCATCTCCCACTTTGCTCTTAACTGCACGGAAACTGACCATAACTTTGACCATGACCTTGGCCCAAGGTCATATCAGAATTTTTCGGTTTTTCTATTTACGAGGTCAAAAGTGAGGGTTGCCGTTAAACAAAATTGATTTAACCTTCAAACGACATCATCGTTGACCTCAAGTTCATGGTCAAGGTCACGATCAGTTGGGCCCCTCCAAACACTACAACTTCTGTATTTAACACTCGTATGCGTAATTATGGGAATGTTTGGATGCGTTGATTGATTTTGATTTCAATCATGACCATGACCATGACCATGGCCTTGACTCAAGGACATATCTAAACGTAAAATTTTCCGCTCTTTCCATTTACGAGGTCAAAAGTGGGGGTTTCCATTTGAAAAAATCGATTTGACCTTCAAATGACCTTGATCATTGACCTCAAGGTCATAACCAAGGTTACGATCAGTTGGGCCCCTCTGAACCCTACAACTTTTGTATTTAACAATTTGTCTCGTATATCTAATTATGGGAATGTTTTGATGCGTTTATTGATTTTGATTTTAAACATGACCATGACCATGACCATGACTCAAGGACATATCTGAACGTAAAACTTTCCGCTCTTTCTATTTACGAGGTCAAAAGTGAGGGTTCCCATTTGAAAAAATCGATTTGACCTTCAAATGACCTTGATCATTGACCTCAAGGTCATAACCAAGATCACGATCAGTTGGGCCCCTCTGAACCCTACAACTTTTGTATTAAAAGTTTTTTTCCATCTCTCTTAGTTTTCGAGATATTTGCCTGGTGGTTTTAAAATGGGACACCCGGTATATATATATATATATATATATATATCATCCTATAGTATATAGTTGTAAGAGGCTTGTAGGGTACCCAGCCCCCTCCTCCCCCTCCTTACAGCCCCTTCTCAACCCCTCCTCAAAATAACGGAAAAATGAGATTAGAAATAGCAGTTTTTAGTATTACATTTACTCCTCAAAACCCCTCCTCCCCCCTCCTCAAAATCCCTCCTCCCCCCTCCCCCTGCCCCTCCTCTTAATGTTTTATTGTTTTTCTCATTTTGTTATTCATTTCATATATATTACGAATGATTTGATATTGTTAATATTATTGATGTTGTTTCTATATTATTAAATAATTATAATATCAAATGTTATTAATTACAAAAAAGTCAAGATGGCGCCGGGAAAGAAACGACCTCCCGACAAGAGTAGTACAAAAGTATATAAGTGCCACCCAAAAAAACCGGTAGCATTAGTAATTTGTATCATATGTGGAGATGCATATCATAAAAGTGATTTTGATAGATTAAACAATACAAAAGATCTAGGAGACAACTTGGTAATTTGTCCGGAGCACGTGCACATGTCTAACATAACCTATAATGAGGATAATGAGGAAGAAGAACACTTGAGTGAGACAGCAAAATTGATAATAGCACATATCAAAATGAGGCAAACGGATGAAATAAGAAAAGAAATACTAGAGGAGCTAGCAGGAAAGACATTAGAAATACAAAGTGCAGCAGAAAATAATAGGTTATGATAGCTGAAAATACGTTACTAAAACAACTGAATAAAGAACTGCAAGACAACAGGTAACCAATTTACTAAAAAAGCTTACGCAGACATAACAAAGGAGATAAAAATACAACCAAAAAAGATACCAAAAATTGTAGTTAAAATTGGCAAATATGAACAAAGTGAGGTTTTAAATACAATAACAAAATATCTAGTGAGAGAAAAGAACATTCAAACCAAAAATATATAGAATAAAAATAAAAGTGATATTATAGTTAACTGTATGAACATTGAGAGTGTAACAGCTGCTGAAAAAGTACTTCAAAGAAAACTACTAAAGTGTGATATAGCTACTGAAAAATTAAATAACCCAAAAATAAAAATAGTTGGCATAGACAACTATACAAGGATGGTGGAGTTGATAAAATAAATGCTAATACACTCAAAACAATATCTGATCTTATAGCAGATCCTTTGGCGCATATCATCAATAAATGTATTGAAAAGTCAATATGGCCGGATGCGCTAAAAGCAGCTGAAGTGATACCAATTTACAAATCAGGGAAAAAATTAAAAGTTAATAACTACAGACCTATATCATTAATATCGAATATTACAAAAATCTTTGAAAAGGTAACCTACGAAAGAATTTTTGATTTTATTAACCTTTAGAGGACGGGATGGCCCCTATACGGGCCATGCCCATGATCGACCCTTTACATGTGTTAGTTTTGAGATGTGAGACATCACAAAAACTCGATTTCTATAGAAAAGTGAGAGACCCAAATCCCCGTCCTCTAAAGGTTAACAAACACAAAATATTAAGCGAAAAACAGTTTGGCTTTATTAAAAACAAAGGAACCAGAGATGCTCTAAGCTATATTACAAAGAGGATCTATGAGAACTTAGATAAGAGTAAGCCCATTATAGTCCCATTTCTAGATCTAGCTAAAGTCTTTGATACAGTTGATCATAATATACTTCTACATAAGTTGCAAGCATACGAGATAAGAGGCAATGCTTATAAATTAATGCAAAGCTACTTAACAAATAGAAAGCAGAAAGTAAGAATTGACCAAAGTGAGAGTGAACCGATAACAATAACGGTGGGAGTGTCCCAAGGGGCCATTACTTTTTATATTATATATAAATGATTTACTGATAACAATGCCAGAAAACTCAATTTTATCATATGCTGATGACACAGCAGTTATATCGTCAGGTAAAACCTGGAAAGAAGTTGAAAGTGAAATGAATCGATATCTTGAAAAAGTAGTTATATGGCTCGCATTGAATAAACTAACATTAAACATAAGTAAAACTGTGTACATAACTTTCGGGAATTACTGTGACAGTGTAGCAAAAAATTTAGATATTTATATTAACAAAGAAAAATTAAAGAGAGTTGACTCGTGTAAATATTTAGGAGTTAATTTTGATTATAATCTAAAATAGGATGAACATATTAACTACCTAATCAAAAAAACAAGTTACTTAAATTTCATCTTTTACAAAATTAATAAATTTATGCAAATAAGTACATTAAAGGTTATTTACTATGTGTTTTTTCACAGTGCTATTAATTATGGGATAAGTGCCTGGGGAGGTGTATATAAAAACAATCAACATTTACTTCAAAATATACAAAACAGACTACTTAAACTAGTTTTCAAAAACACTTTCGAACAAAATAAACTTATGAATATTAAGCAACTATTCACATGGGACTGCTTAAAATATCATTACAACGAAATGAAAAATATATTCACAAACTCAAATAGTAAGACAAGAAATAAAGCTATATTATTACCGAAAATTGACAAAAGAGTAAACGAAAAGAACAATCATATAACTGCAATAAAGACTTTCAATCTACTACCAAACGAGCTCAAAACTCTATATGGGCATATCTCTAGAACTTTTTAATTTCGATGAATCGACAAAGATTTTAAAAATTTGGGGGCACATCTTCGTAATCAATATAATCTGTTTTCTTTAGTTATAAAACATACGAAAAAACTATCGTGACTCATTGTTAAAACTCGTTAATACGTGACGGTGGTTTCTCAAAATACAAACTATGGAAAAACGTTTTCAACGTATATAAAATATACTTCCATTCAATAATAGTAGCTTTTGACACTCCGAGCACAAAGTGCCACTTTTATACGTGTATATTTCAAGCATGCGCACAAATGACACTTCATACACGGAGTGTCAAAAAAATAATCTTCGATACACGCGATAAAAATGTTTCTCACATGAGTGTGATTGTCGCGCAAGAGTCATTTTTATCGTACTAGTATCGAAAAATAGAGCCTCAAGTGGCCCATTATTGCACGGCGTGAAATTAGCGCCCAAGTGTAGCGAGGGTGATAATTCACGTCGTGTAGTGGGCCACTGAAGGCACTAGAGTCGTAACATATTTTATAGCACGTTTACCTAAATCCGCTGCTAGCTACGCTCGGGCATTACCGCACGGTACAATAATGGACTGCTTAAGTCACGAATAGGCGTGAAGCGCGGATTTAGGTCATACCATGCTATAAAATGCTCTATCCATATAAAGATTGATATAGTTATTTTCGATACAAGTGCAAAAAAGTGATTTTATCCGCGTGTGGACGTTTGCGCCCGAGCGAAACGAGGGTAAAATTACTTTCTCACTCGTGTATCGAACACAATTTTTTTGACGACGTGTGAAGAGCTTAATTTAGCGCATACTTTTTTATCAGAGCGTATGCGAAAATGAGCTTTGGGCACGGAGTGTTGAAAAATATAATATTCAATTTAAAAAAATTTTTTTTAAATATTTTTTAAGGTGTAATTTCAAGAATAATACACTATACGTTATTCACACAAAAGATTTATTTTTTCTATAAACATTTTATTAATAATGAAAAATATTAATACAAATTTAACGATTTGTAAACTAAAATTTGACGATACTTTACAACATAAGAAATAAACATTTTTATCAACAAAAAAAAATTAAAAAATTTTTTAAAGCACACCTACCACACCATATTTTTTCGGTTCTTTGGGCGTTCCAGAACATGAGAAAATTAGTGAACACTCATTATCCGTTGTCAAGCTTTTTTGCCGACGAAATCAATTTTTCTTATGGAAATTTAACATGGGAAAAATGGACGAAAAGTAGTCATTAATGATTAACCAATAGCAAACGATTGAAGAGGCCAAACCAAATTCCACGAAAAAGTGATTAGAGTTGAAGAATAGAGCTTTAATTTGAAATGAGAATCGTTAAAATCCTCCGATTCTATGCAAAGCTACGTGAATTTGAAAATGGTGAAAAATGACAAAAATAAGCGATTTTTTTCAAACCCACGTAATTCTTCAAATTTTTCAAATTCACGTAGCTTTGCACAGAATCGACCGATTTTAAAGATTCACATCTTAAATTGAAGCTCCGTTCTTCAACTTTAATCGATTTTTTGTAAAATTTGGTTTGGCCTCTTCAATAGCTTGTTATTGGTTAATCATCAATGACTATTTTTCGTCCATTTTTCCCATGTCAAAATTTCCAGAAGAAAAATTGATTTCGTCGGTAAAAAAAGCTTGGCAACGGATAATGAGTGTTCACCAATTTTTTCAATTTTTTCATGTTTTGGGACCTCCAAAGAACCGAAAAAATCTGGTGTGGTAGGTGTGCCCGAAATTATTTTTTTTTTTTTTTTTTTTTTTTTTTTATACCCTTTTTTATCTATTTCGGTAGAATTGCAATATATATATATACCGTTAACGGAGTGACAGTGACATTACTTATACCAATTAGTGTAGTTCACCATTATTCAGAATCCGATAATCATTAACCAATAAGTGTGCCAATTAAAATAGTGATTTTTCTGTTTGAGTTTCTTTTCAGCAACCGAATTTCAACTGCTTATAATTTTTTTTCTATTAGAGGCACACATCCTATTATCGTGTTATTTTATAGATTATGGTGTGTAGAATGCGCTACTCTACGATTGACTTGATTAAAAGATTGTTGAAAAAGTTGTAGGAAAAAAGATAAAATCAAGATGAATTTCGAAAATCATCCCATCACTGTTTTGATAATTTTTTGCATTTTTACTGTACGTGACACACTTATCTATATGAGCTTTCCTAATTGCTAATATGCTTATCTTCATAGAAAAAAATTATGAACATGATATTATGTTCGTTGAAAAAGTTATAGTAACTAGAAGAAAAAAAAATGTTATCATCACATCGGCTTATCGGTTTTTCACGAGTTTTGGTGTTCGGAACAATCGGGTATAGGTTTTAATTGATGAAGACACTAGAGTAACTGTCAAAATATGATATTATCTAATAAATTATTGACTTAAATTATTAAATTTTTCATTATGAATGTGTGAAACCATACACCATCATCGAAATGAAAAGTTCTAGAGATATGCCCATATATAGACAAAAGACCCGCGATGTACAAAATAAAAGAATGGATTGTGAAAAATATTTATTGAAAACGAGTTGAATATTTCTTGAAAACGATTTGATACTATAATTTTGTTATAGTAATTCAAGTCGAAAATTTAGATAATTGCATATAGCATATATACATATTACTGTTTTTAGAAAGTCTATTATAATGTTAAAAAATATTTTATAGTTTTAAGAATTAGTATTAGTCTTAGTTTTAAGTATATCTATATATTCCGGACCTGCAAACAGGAAATTTATTTTTCTCTGCAGGGTTGCAACAATGTAATGTACTTCTGTAATGTACTCTGCATAAATAAATAAATAAATAAATAAATAAGGTCAAGTTTAAAAGTTTGTATAAGTTCCCCGTTACTTTTTGCATGTAAGTAGCCTTAATCACATCAGGGTATGGCTTTAATAACGTTACTAATGATTATAGTTTAATCTAATAATAATACATTGATACTATAAATATAGTGTATTTAACATGACTAAAATAATTTTTTTTAACAAAATGTCGATATTTTAGAAACAACACAAACAATTGTTGATAATAAATCCCTATCTTTTTTGTTTCTTAATAAATTTTAATAATCTAGGTCTCATTTTATTCTTTCACGGGGACTTGCCCAAGGAAAAATTCAAAATTTTTAAAACCCAGAAAGTTATAGCCAATTGAAGATAATTATTTTTATAACCTCATTCGTGATTTTATAAACAATTATAACTACCTTAAATGTTATCAAATGTATTGGAGGGTGTACACGTAAGCGCTGTGCGGTACTGTGCTGTGCGATGCTGCGTGATGCCCGTGTTATTGGTGCGTTGG
Organism: Torymus aiolomorphi; assembly: GCA_036365515.1. Taxonomy (NCBI): domain Eukaryota; kingdom Metazoa; phylum Arthropoda; class Insecta; order Hymenoptera; family Torymidae; genus Torymus; species Torymus aiolomorphi. The sequence goes on from CM070875.1 coordinate 83,209,640, forward strand.
CTACTTACGGAACTACTTTTCTGATTGGTCGGTATTTAAACATCAACCAATCAGCGGCATAGTTCTGTAAGTAGCCAATGCACCAACAGCACCGGCATCGGAAACGCACCGCACAGCACAGTACAGCGCTTATGTACACTCTTCTAAGATCACGTTTAAAAAATTTGTATAAGTTCGCCTTTCCTTTTTACGTGTAGTCTTAATGTAAGCCTTAGTCACATTAGGGTATGCCTTTAATAACGTGACACATAATGTAGGACACAAAATAGAACACACCCTCATATGATTGTGATATTATGGATTTACCAAATCTAAAGTATGGAAACGTAGAGAACGCAATAAACAATTTGATGCGATTGGGCAATTAAATATTGTTTCACCTAAAGATAATGAAAGATTTTTTCTTAAATTACTGTTGAACCGCATAAAAGGTGCTACTTCTTTTAAAGATATGAACATTTAATAACGTCTCATATGAAACATATAAAGAAGCAGCACTTGCTTTGGGTTTAATAGCAGATGATTCCCAAATTTATATTATTTTTTATGAAGCAAGTAATATCATGCTTCCTTTTCAATTACGTAAATTCTTTGCATGGTTTATCTTAGCTGAAAATATTCAAGGTAATTTAATTTGGAATAAATACAAAAAGTTTTTTACTGAAGATTTTAAAGAAAATAAAGAAAATAATGCTTTGTCACACATTCAAAATATATTACAAACTGAAGATAAAAGTTGTAAAGATTATAGTTTATCTGAACCAATAATAAATAATATCGAAGAAAGTCCTGAAAATTTAGCAAACAGTAAAAATCTTTTTGAAATTTTGTTTAATCAATTAACTACTAATCAAAGATTAATTTTTAACAAAATTATAACTAACAAAAATAAAATTTATTTTATTGATGGACCTGGAGGTTCAGGAAAAACTTTCATATACAAGACTTTAATATACCACTTTTTATCTTTGAATAAAAAAATTTTATCTATGGCTTGGACAGGAATACGCTACCATTTGCGCCACTGGCGGAACATAAAATCGACGGGCATTTCCTTCAATTGATTAAATATAATATTGTCTGCTTCGGCTGAAATAATGCAGACGGGGGGATTTGGGAAAATAGATTGAGAACGATGAGTAGCGGTCTGGGTCGTGAAAGGATCGTCATCCCAGTGGCGCAAATGGTAGCGCGTAGCTGCCCGGTATGCAGAAGGTTGTCGGTTCGAGCCCGACCTGGGCCGTTATTTTTTTCGTTCTCGTTTTTTATCCTATACCTTTACCTTTACCACCTTCCCTTTCCATGTATTCTCCTTTCTAAAAAATTCTTGACTGCACTAATGTTTCAAATAGCTTCTAAAATTTAAAGATGTATTGAAACACATATAAAAAGAGTGCTTGATAAGTTAGTTACCTTCCTTATCTTTGCTTTTATTGCATATAATAAAAAAAATTTCAATATAAATATATTTACATGAAATATTTTTTTATTAAATGTAATAAAGATGGGAATCAATTTTCATTATATTAATTAAAAATTATTAATACAAATTATTTAAAATTAATTAAAATTGATAAAATTTATTAATGAAAATTGATTCACATCTTCCATGGTGGAGGAAGGATGGGATAGGTTGGAGTCAAGGAGGACGGAGGGACGACTCCTATGGTTTTTAGGGTTATTGACGATGAATTCCATGGTTGTGTTTAGGCTTATTATATAAAAAATGATTAACAATAATTTTATATTATTTTGGCATGTCCCATTATCCTATCTAATTATTAATATTTGTTATATAAAACACCTAAGCACAATAAAATCAAAAATTCAACGCGTCTATAACAGTATCTCAGTGGTGGTGTGAAAAACTGTTAACTTTAGTAAATAACACGCTAAAAAACTGACTACACATTAAAACACATATAATAATATGAGCATGACCTTACACTATTAGGCGTAATAAACAGCGCCACCGTTTTTATAAATTTTTTGCACACATAAGTAAAACAGTAAATGTATATGTACTGTAGACATATGTATACGAGGTCATGGTGAAAAACCGGCACTTAAAATGCTCAGAGAATCGATCTACAATATAGGCACGCAAATTTAGAAAAGAATTTTTTCTAAATAGAAAAAAACATCGTAGTATTTCTAGATTTAAACAACAAAATTGAGTTTCCAGTTGTATTAAATTTTACTATATTTTTTTTAATAATTCACGCTAAAAATGGGGGTTGGCGAGCGGAGCGAGCAGGGGGCGGAGCCCCCCTAGTATATATATATATATATATATATATATATATATATATATATATATATATATATATATATATATATTGTAACGGGCTAAAAGCTGTCCTCGGTGCGCTATATCTCAACGCGGACATGCCGATGAACGGCGCAGCAATTGACAGGCGCGAACACTTACTCGTGCCAACCCTCGACGATTAGCCGCTCGTCAGCTCCGTGCTGTTGCTCGCCGTCGGCTGCTTTCAGCAGCAGCCGCGCCTTTTCGCTCCGTTACAACGCGCGACTTTGTCGTCGCGCTCTCTCTCGAGCGTGCTGCCCCAGCTGCTCAGTAACTACGCGAGTACTGTGTACTCGCGACCGCGGAGGCTGGCGGTATTCATCACCGAGCCACCGACTTAGGGATTGGAATCAGGACGGGCCCGCTAAATAAGACACGAACCTGTATCTAAAAGTACTAAGATTTATTGCCCCTCGGGCTGTTGCTATCGAGTACAATATACGCGCGGAGCGTACTACTACCGCACGCCGGTTCAGGTGGTGCGCCCGCGCACGCGAAGTACGCGTGTACTCGACCGTACACGCGTACGCGCCAAAAGCGGCCCGCGCCAACGTCGGCCGATCGCCGCGCACGATCAGCACCCACGCGCGCATCGGCTGGCCTCGCTCGCTCGCCCGAGTCTCGTCCTCCGGACGCTCGTCGTCCGCAGGGAGAGTACGCGCTCGCCTGGCCAGGTCTTACCTCGCAGTATTTTGCAGAAGGACTGGCTGTGCGGTGTTGGCTGCCGCGGGCGCCGTGCCCCCCCTCTCTCTCTCTCTGTCCTGTGTAAGCGGTCTGGTCGTAGCAGGTAGTCGGCCGCGCTGCTCTCTCTCTCTCTCTCTCTCTCTCTCTCTCTCTCTCTCTCTCTCTCTCTCTCTCTCTCTCTCTCTCTCTCTCTCTCTCTCTCTCTCTCTCTCTCGCTGCCGTGGTTGAGTGTGGCTCTCTCTCTCTCTCTCTCCTCTCCCTCAACCACCGGCGAACGTGGTCCTCAGTGCCGTGCGGCGTCTCTCTCCGTCGCACTGTTGCTCTCTCTCTCTCTCGCTCGCTACGCACTGCACTCTCGTGGAGCTCTCTCGCTCTCTCGTACCCGTGCACTTGCGCGACTTGCTATCATAGGAGCAAGACCTCGTGCTTTCGGCGCGAATCAAAGGCAGCTACTCTCGACGACGGCAAAAGCAATACTGCCGGGCTCTGTCTCTCGCTCTCCTTCCCCCGCACGCAAGGTTGCCGCGGGTTTTCTCTTCGGGGCTTATTGTGTATCGTAGTTGCGCTCGGTACTTTTCGCAGCTCTACAAGCGCGCGCAATTACACACATACACACACACACACACACACACACACACACACACACACACGAAAGTCCCTGGAGAAACACGAGGACAAGCCCGACTCAATTCGCGAAGCCTCACGCCGAAATTGTCGGCCTTGCCTTCTCCCAGACCGCGGTATGTTCATGTTTTCGGTCATCTACCTGTGTGTATACCGTGCGTCGGAGATCGGCTCGATCCAAGCTCCGTGTTCGCGCACATACACCCACACAGACGCGCCTGCCGTTACACCCCCCGTCCAGACGCGGACTATACCCTGGATAGTCTGCTCTGCATCCTTGAATCCCTTACACGGGGGCGCGTCGGCTACCTCCCTAGAGAGACATCGCAGGTCTCGAACTTCCGTCCGTTCCTGCCTCAAACCGATTTACCTCCCACTCCTTTTCGTCGTTGCCCTTGGAACTTCCGCGTTCTATAGGGCTTTCGGGGGTTTCTCGGGTTCCTCCTCTTGCCGTCCGTATCGCGACGCGAACCGACCCGCGCGGGCGTCCCCGGGGACGCTTTTACCCGATCGCATGACGCTCGCTGCTCGGAGGCGCTCCGCCAGCTTTCGGTGGGTCGCTCTTCACCGGTCAATCCCACGGCGGTCGTGATCTCTCATCCTCGAACGGTTTCTTCGCCTCTTGGAGGGTGTGTCTCGTTGTTCCAGGGGAGAAATCCCCCCTTCTGCTGGTTCGTACGATGGAAGGATTCGTCTCCCTCGCTCCGTACCCGACCTGTCAGTGTTCACGAGTTCACTGCGTGTCGTCAGCAGACGAACTTATTTACCGAGGGCCCCTCGTTCGATTCGGACACTCTCGGCGAATGTGACCAGGCACCCGGCAGTCCCAGCACTTCAACGACCCGTACGCTGCCGCACTCATGCCGACTGTTCCGTCGGAGCCTGTTCCTGCTCGCTCGTCGGTGTTCGTCCCGCTACTCGAGCTGATGGGACCATTGCTATCCGATCTCTCCTTCCGATATCGCCGAAATTTTCTCTTCTTTTTCATCTTTTTCGGTCCCTCTGGCGTTCCGCTCCAGGACGAAGACGTCTCTGATGAAGAGGCTAACAGCGCGGATCCGGAGCTGATCTGCTTCATCCCTTCCAAAATCATTAGGGTGAAGCGCTCCAGCATCTCGTCCAGCGTTTCGTTGCTCTGGGGGGCCGGCGGCTCCTTGTCCTCAACCGCCGCTCTCTTCCCCCATAACGGTGCCGCTTTGGGTGCTCTGTGCGCTACCTCAGCGTAAACAGGAGCATCTGGTGGAGGCGGGGGCTTATAACGCTTTTCGGCGTGCCCCGCTAACTCGGCCTCCACCGCTGTGCCGGATAGCGTATCGACATCGGCGAATTCCCCTCGTCTAACGCGCTGCTGCAGCAGTGGCTTCGTATTTCGACGAAACGTTCCCAGCTGGGTTTCGAGGGGCGGTGGTGGCTCCATCTTACTCATCATTGCCTCGGGGCAGGTGATGAAGTCACGCACCGATTTGTCGGGTCCTTGGATGCGCATCGCCACCTCGTGGGCTAAGCGCTGGTGGAACCGGTCTTTCACGCCGAACCATCGATGAATTTTCCGGCGGAATTCATTCCACGTGGACCAACTCTGTCTATACGAACGGACCCACACCCCTGCCACACCGACGAAGAGTTCGGGCAAAGCACTTAATTTCTCGTCTTCTGGGAGCTTTGCCAGGGCCCATTTCTCTTCGAGTCTATCGAGGAACAAGTCGATATTTTCCTCTCGATCTCTGGCGAACCTCATTCCCCAACGTCGAACTACTTGACCGACATCCCTTGGTGTTCCACCGGTCGTATCTTTGACGTTGTGTCTCGCCGTCAGCAACGTCGCATCCCGCGAATCGCGCCGTTGCGCAGAATCGGAAGTGTTCCGCACTTGATTCTGAGCTCCACCCCCTCTCCAGGCATCACGAGACTCGTTCGGCGCGGGAGCGGGATGGGTGGTGACGGTGATATTCTATCACCGGGGGATGGTTGCTGTATCATAACTCTTCTTCTCGTTCTTCCACGTCGTTCGGAGTTCCTTGCTGCGGTTTCTTCTTCCTGTGACTGACAAGTGGGCGTCGAGTTTGCTGAATCGTCGTGATTGGCCTCTCCACCTGTCCCAAAGAGCTCTGTCGTGTCACTCGTCGGACGGGTTGTTGACTTACCAGTCAATGTCCGGAGGGTCTCTTCTATCCTCCGCAATCTGGCTTCCATTCCCTCAACATATACTGCCCACTCGTTCGGGACTTGAACCGTCGTACCGTCCGCCATCGTAATCGTGTGCATTGTGCCATTTTCCAATTGACGTCCGGTACTCTCCTCAGCCTCGGTCGAGTCGCCCTCAACTTGTACACCTGGGGCATCCGCTGCCCGTACAGTGCTTCGCTCGAGGCACTGTGCTTCTCTCGCGTCCGACTCCAGTATCTCGAGTGGATGTGGCTTGTCACTGGTGGAGATCACGTGATCCACGAACGCTTCACGTGCGTTCATGCGCTCCAACAGTGTCGAATTCTCATCATCGACGACTAACCCCGCAAAATCCCTGGGATCGTAGTTGCCGGATAGCCACCGGCTGAGGCGGATCAATCTCGTGAACAGTCTACCGTCCATCCTTAAACCGAGGACTTGCGTGTATTGCTGTGTCTCTTCGTCGCTGAGGCACCTACACCAATCCTCGACGGCTTTTTTTTTTACCGAACCCGCCATCGCTGATTTGACTAATCGCTGTCAAAATCTATTCAACGCAACTCGTTTACGGGTTATTAGCCGCACGAAACTCGCTCTCAACAAGTTATAATCTCTCTCGGAGTGTACCTGTGCGCGGCTAATCGATCGCACACACGTATCTGGTTGGCGCACCAAAACTACAAAAAGTAAAAAATAAATACAATTTAATTTTCCCGCCTAACCAGGTACACTCCCTTTGAGTGCGTGTGTGTGTGTGTGTGTGTTGCGGTTCGACTCCCAGTTGAGGTCTTACAATTTTGTACCTTCAGCTGGGAGACGCTAAATCGCTACTTTTATCTCAAAAAGTCAAAACAAAAAAAAACACAAAAATTTTCGCGAAACCGTTTCCAAGATATTACACGCAACTTTCCGGTCGAGAAAAAAATTGTTTATTTCTCCCTGTCGGTCTCTCGTACCGGCAGAGTCCACACACACACGCTTACACACGTAAGTTACCGCGCGCTCGCGAAATTTTGTTCGCGACGCGTCGCGGTTATCTTTACCACCCCTTTTTTCGCGTAAAAGGCGCTCTGTTTAACTCGTTCATAATCGTATGCTGCGTCTTCGAAAAAAAAAACCAAAGACCTATATCGATAGATTTTTTCCTGCTCTTTCCAATGGTGCCATTGTTTTTATTGCGAAACGCTTTCTTCCGGACGAAAACTCGAGTTGAATATTGAAAGCCATTTTTCTCAAAGTATATCATGTTTTTTTTCAAAACAAACTACACCATTGGAAAGTACAACTCTTAAGCTTCAAAACCCTATCTTGGAGAAGTTGGAGAAATAAAGGATTTAAAAGTAACAACATGAAAAAGACAGCGCCGAGGGTCCGCGCGAGCCCCTCGCGCCCGTGCGTACGGCACGTTTAAGTGCACGCTCTATTCAATTCGCTAATAATCGTGTACCAAGTCTCTGAAAAAAGAACTAAGGACATATATCGATAGATTTTTTCCTGCTCTTTCCAATGGTGCTATTATTTTTATTCCGAAATTCTTCTGTTCGGGATTAGTACCCGAAGTGCCCGCTAGATGGCAAGCACCAAGCGCGCTACCTTCAATGAAAAACATCACCCCGCGGGCTTAAATAGAGGCCTGCGTCGCCCACTAGCAAGGTGCTTTATGCACATGCCTTATTACTTTGCCCCTTTGTCTTATTGCCTTAATAAAAAAAGCTTAATAAAATGTCTAACATTTTAAATCGTTGTTGTAATCCATTTGATGAAATAAAGCATTCATCGAAACTTAGGTTTGTTTCCGATAAACTTAGAGCTTGTTATCCGCATTTAACTGATAGAGACAAAATATGCGATTCTTGTCGAATAAAATCTAATGCTCAGATTGAAGAAGAGAGTGAGATTTCAATAGAAGATTCTAAAGAAATTATTTTTAATTTGAAAAAATTGTTGGATGACCAAAATTTGACAAAAATGGAAAAGATATTACTTTTGAAATTACTTCCTAAAAATTGGAGCACTCGCAAAGTAGCTAGATTTTCGAACTTGTCTCGTCGACTTTCATCGAAATGTAAATTATTTGATAACCCAGCCCAATTAAATGACAACAGAGGAAATAAAAAAATATCAAGTGATACTTTAGATCAAGCAAAGCTCTTCTATGAAAGTGATGAGAATAGAAGAATTATGCCAGGCTATAAAGATAACAAATGTATAAAAAATGATGATGGCACAAAAAGTTACATCCAGAAATGGCTTGTTTTATACAATCTTCGAGAACTATATTTAAAATATAAGCAACAGTATCCTGGATCGAAAATAAGATTCAGTAAATTTGCCGAATATCGTCCTAAATATTGTGTTTTAGCTGGTAGCAGTGGGACACATTCAGTGTGTGTTTGCGTTTATCATCAAAATGTTAAACTTCTGTTAGTTGGTTTAAGAAACTCAGGAGTTTCTTTTGATAGAATGAACACTTATAAAGATTGCATAGCCGAAATAGTTTGTAAAAGTCCAACAGCGAAATGCTATTTAAATATGTGCCAAAACTGTCCTGGTGTCGAACCTCTAAAAAATGATCTAGAATTATTATTTGGAAGCTCTGAGATTAATGAAATAAAGTTTCAAATGTGGAAAACTACCGATAGATCAACATTGCAAACTGAAAACGTTTCTAAGTCTTCATTTATCGATATTTTTTTCCTCTTTTGTATAAACTTAAGACTCATTCATTTATTTCTAAACAACAGTCTTCTTATTTTCAATTCTTGAGAGAATCCTTATCTGAAGGAGAGTTTTTAATTTCTCTAGATTTTTCAGAAAACTATGCTTTTATAGCACAAGATGCAGCACAATCATTTCATTATAATAATAATCAATGTAGCTTAGCTACAATAGTCATTTACTATAAAGGATCAGAATCTAAAATTGAACACAAAAGCATGGTAGTTTTCTCAGATAGTTTAATTCATGACGTTGTTGCAGTTTATCTAATACAAGAAATTATAATTAATTTCCTTAAAAAGTCTTTCGATTTAGTTAGAAAAGTTATTTATTTTACTGATGGAACTGCGCAACATTATAAAAATAAACGCAATTTCCAAAATCTTCTTCATCATTATGATGATTTTGCTGTTGATGCTGAGTCGCATTTTCATGCAACAGCCCACGGAAAAAATGCATGTGATGGAATAGGTGCTTCCGTAAAAAGCAATGCCAGACGAGAAAGTTTACGGAAAGTATCCGACAATTATATATTGACGCCCCAAGATTTATACAAATGGGCAACTGAGTATTTCAAAAATATTGAGTGCTTTTTTTCATCAAAAGACGATTACTTAAAGGCTACAGAAAAGCTACAAAACAGGCTAGCCTCAGCTAAGACAATACCTGGAACTCAATTGTTTCATTGTATTAAATTATTAAATGATGCCAAAAAGTTAGAACTTAAAAGATTTTCAACGTCAGAAGATTCTCAATTATATCCACCGATCAAAAAAGAAAAAGTACTTAAAACTCAAACAAAGAAAGAAGCGGATGTCGCAAAAAGGACAATTCTTATAAAATCAAAAAAAAAATGTAAAAAAATTAGAATTTAAAGGAAAACGTAATACTGTTATACCAGATTAAACAATCTATAAGGTTTGTTGAATATAAATTAAATTGCACTCCCGTTGTATGTGGATAAATAAATACCAAAATAGTAAAGACAAAAGCGTTCACTAAAGATAATCCAGATATAATGTTTACTACTTCAGACAAAAGAAACGTAACTGTATGTTTACGAAAAACTGAATATCAAGAAAAAATGTCAAAGTTATTATCGGACACAGCCACTTACGAAATATCAAAAAGAATCCTTTAAAAAAATTACAAACCAATACCTCTTCAATTTTGAAAAATCTTAACAACAATAATTATTTGCGAACAAAATTTCATAACAACTCTCTCTCATGTACCAATACCACACTAGCAAAATGTTATGGATTACCGAAAATTCATAAGAAAAATGTACCGGTTCGTCCGATAATTTCTTTAATTAATAGTCCGACCCATTTTTTATCTAAAACAATCTATAATGAGATTAAGTCTTCTATTAAATTACCGTCATCTCATATCAACAACAGCCTAGATTTAAAACTTAAAATAAATTCGTTTACGATTCCGGTTGATTACATATTTCTTTCGCTGGACGTTACTTCCTTATTTACAAATATACCCTTACAACTAGTATTAGACAGCTTAGATAGAAGATTTGACGCTATACATAACAAATGCAAGATCCCGTTTAATGAAATCGTTATGTGCACCAAATTTTTATTCAATAACACCTTTTTCTCGTTTAATAACGAGTACTACCGACAAATTGATGGTACACCGATGGGTTCCCCCATCTCACCATTATTTGCAGATATTGTGATGGATGACTTGGAAATTATTATTACTGTTTGAGAAATTTGAAAGAAAACCATGACGTCAACCCACTATTTTACTTCCGCTACGTAGATGACACGATCATGTGCATTAACAAAAAACACATTGATATAGTCGTAGAGACTTTTAACACATATAACAACAAACTACAATTTACATATGAATTAGAACAAGACAAAAAAATCAACTTCTTAGACATGACTTTAATCCGTTATAATAACACCATCATCACAGATTGGTTTAACAAACCTTCTTCATCCGGCAGATTAATCAATTTCCGCTCTAATCATCCAAAACAACAAAAAATAAATATTGTGTACAACCTCGTAGATAGAGCCATTTCTTTGTCAAATAAACAATTTCATAAGAAAAATCTAAATATCGTAATCCAAATACTCCAAGATAACAATTATCCTCGAAATTTCATCAATCAGTACATACACAATAGGTTGTATAGAATAAAACACAAACCACAACAAAAAGACACTTTTACTCACAATAGATTTACCTCTTATATTTCCTTACCGTTTAATGATCAATTTGGTAAAATAGCATCAATATTAAAACCGTTCAATTTTCGAGTTTTACCGTTAGTCAAAAAAAGTTTTAACTCTATTATTAAATTAGGTAAAGATGTTACTGAAAAATGGGATCGGACGAACGTTGTATATAAATTCGCATGTAAATCATGCCCGGCGTCATACGTAGGAGAAACTAAGCGTGCGCTTAGAACTAGAATTAACGAACATAAAAAGAATAATAATCCAGAAGCTGTTGTGTATCAACACATGAAAAACTTTTCACATGAATTTGATTGGAATAACGTAAAAATTATAGATTATGAATCAAACTATAAAAAACGATTAATATCAGAAATGATTCATATTAAATGTAACAAATACAACGTTAACAAAAAAGAAGACGTGAAATTTCTCAATTCTTCATATGTTCCGTTATTAAGAATTTTAAATTAAATTTATATGTCGTTTCCTTTCTCTTTATATGTATTTATTTTTGTTTGTAAACACATGCACCTAAACACTGGCATTGTTTACTATATAAATGGGTTAAATCTGTATCTCATGCGCTCACTTCGACGAAATGTGTATTATATGACACATTAACTTCTAAATAAGGTACCGACTGTTTGTTATTTGTTTTATATCTGTGATTGATAGTGTATTAATAATTTCTGTAATTTTAATTTCTTTTTAAATAAAGCCTGAAGAGGTCGGCAGACCAGGCCGACGAAACGTCGCTTAACAAGTGAAATCAAAAAAAATTTTTGACTTCATTCCATTGCCTCCATCCAATCGATTTTATACAAACACCATCCAATCTATAAGGTTATTTTAAATTTCTGTTTCACTGCGTTCATGGATATTTTTATGTTTAATATATTATGTTTTTCAAATTTTGTTATATAAATGAACAAAGTTCATTGTAATATTATACTAACTGTTACAACTAGATCCACAAAATTATGTCCACGCATTGGCATTGTAAGTTACAAAACATTTTATATTTACAAAAAAGAAAGGACGAAATAGCACATCGCGTGTATTAATCCGCCCTTGAGCATAGCGTAAAAAGTTCGGGCAGCCGCTGTCTTTTTGATCTTACTATTTTTGAACTTTTCATGTTTCAAATTAAAAATATAATAGTTTAAGACATACTTTTGAAGAATATAATTCATTTTGAAGAAAAGACTGATATTTTATTGAAAAAATAGAGTTTAAACATTCAAATGGAATTTTCAACTAGAAGGAAGCATTTCGGAATAAAAATAATAGCACCATTGGAAAGAGCAGGAAAAAATCTATTGATATATGTCCTTAGTTCTTTTTTCAGAGACTTGGTACACGATTATTAGCGAATTGAATAGAGCGTGCACTTAAACGTGCCGTACGCACGGGCGCGAGGGGCTCGCGCGGACCCTCGGCGCTGTCTTTTTCATGTTGTTATCAATTATCAATTATTTGAAAAATTTCCTCGTTATTAGTCGGTTTAACCCATTAATGCGCAAATTCACATTTTTGTGCACACATTTTCAAGTACACAATTCTATTAGAAAATCAAAGTTATTTTTGTCCAAAATCCTGCATAGGAGTTTTTCGAGGGTGCTCTTTCAGAATCTGCAACTTGTTTTGTAAAAAAAAATTCCATAACTTTGTTATTTTTGAGTTTTGAAAAAAAAAATCAAATTTTTTTAATAATTTTTTTTTCTTTTACTTAATTTTTGTTATTTTTTCTTCATTTGGATAATCTAATTACCGCCCGAAATCGCGGTCCGAATGTCTGACGTTTTCAAAACACTGGTTATAAACTTTTTTTCCCTTCTTAGTTTTATCAAAATGGCGGTTTTTGTGAAACAGCGTGATCTTTTTTTTATTTATTTATCCAGAGTACATTATAGAAGTACATTACATTATTGTAACCCTGCAGAGAAAAATAAATTTCCTGTTTGCAGGTCCGGAGTATATAATATACTTAAAATTAAAACTAATACTAATTCTTAAAACTATGAAATATTTTTAACATCATAATAGACTTTCTAAACAGTAATATGTAAATATGCGATATGCAATTATCTAAATTTTCGACTTGAATTACTATATCGAACTTATAGTATCAAATCGTTTTCAAGGAATATTCAACTCGTTTTCAATAAATATTTTTCACAATCCATTCTTTTATTTTGTACCTCGCGGGTCTTTTGTCTATATCTAGAGTTTTGAGCTCATTTGGTAGTATATTAAAAGTCTTTATTGCAGTTATATAATTGTTTTTTTCGCTTACTCTCTTGTCAATTTTTGGTAATAATATAGCTTTATTTCATTGTCTTACTATTTGAGTTTGTGAATATATTTTTCATTTCGCTGTAATGATATTTTAAGCAGTCCCATGTGAATAGTTGCTTAATATTCATAGGTTTATTTTGCTCAAACGTGTTTTTGAAAACTAGTTTAAGTAGTCTGTTCTGTATATTTTGAAGTAAATGTTGATTGTTTTTATATACACCTCCCCAGGCACTTATCCCATAATTAATAGCACTGTGAAAAAACACATAATAAATAACCTTTAACGTACTTATTTGCATAAATTTATTAATTTTGTAAAAGATGAAATTTAAATAACTTGTTTTTTTGATTAGGTAGTTAATATGTTCATCCCATTTTAGATTATAATCAAAATTAACTCCTAAATATTTACACGAGTCAACTCTCTTTATTTTTTCTTTTTTAATATATACATTTAAATTTTTTGGTACACTGTCACAGTAATTTCCAAAAGTTATGTACATAGTTTTACTTATGTTTAATGTTAGTTTATTCAATGCAAGCCATATAGCTACTTTTTCAAGATATAGATTCATTTCACTTTCAACTTCTTTCCAGGTTTTACCTGACGATATAACTGCTGTGTCATCAGCATATGATAAAATTGAGTTTTCTGGCATTGTTATAAGTAGATCATTTATATATAATATAAAAAGTAATGGCCCAAGAATTGTTCCTTGTGGCACTCCCATCGTTATTGTTATCGGTTCACTCTCACTTTGGCCAATTCTTACTTTCTGCTTTCTATTTGTTAAGTAGCTTTGCATTAAATTATAAGCATTGCCTCTTATCCCGTATGCTTGCAACTTATGTAAAAGTATATTATGATCAACTGTATCAAAGGCTTTTTCTAGATCCAGAAATGCGACTATAATGGGCTTACTCTTATCTAAGTTCTCATAGATCCTCTTTGTAATACAGCTTAGAGCATCTGTGGTTCCTCTGCTTTTAATAAAGCCAAACTGTTTTTCACTTAATATTTTATGTTTTTTAATAAAATCAAAAATTCTTTCATAGATTACTTTTTCAAAGATTTTTGCTATATTCGATATTAATGATATAGGTCTGTAGTTATTAACTTGTAATTTTTTCCCTGATTTATAAATTGGTACCACTTCAGCTGCTTTTAGCGCATCCGGCCATATTGATTTTTCAATACATTTATTGAAGATATGTGCCAAAGGATCTGCTATAAGATCAGATATTGTTTTGAGTGTCTTAGCATTTATTTTGTCAACTCCACCATTCTTGATTTTCAAATTCTCAATTATTTTTTTAATTTCAATTTCATTTGTAGGATGTAGGAAAATTGTATTTAAGTTACTTGGTGGTAGTTGTATAAATTTATTACTTGGGGCAGTAATTTTGTCACTCATTTCTTTACCCATTTTGCCGTAATAGTCATTCATGGTGTTCGCAATTTTGGATGGGATTTTTACTATCTCCTCGTTTTCATCATATATTTCACTTATATTATTATCTTTTTTATTTTTGTTACCCAGTTTGGAATTTATAATTTTCCATAGTTGTCTTGGATTATCTGAGTTTTTCTCTATAAGATCCTTCTCGTATTTAATTTTGGCATCTTTTATAACTTTGTTTAAACATTTAACATAGTTTTTGTATTCACTTTGTAATCTTTCATTCATTGGATTTTTTTTAAGTTGTTTATATAATTTGTCCTTTTTTTTTACAGGATTTTATTAACGCAATAGTAATCCATTCTTTTCTAGGTACATTATTGTATTTAACCGGGTTTCTTTTTGATTTTTCTTGACATTGTGTTATTCCATCTATAAAAAGGTTTATTGCTTCGTTTGGATCCTCGATTTGTGTGTATTCATTCCAACATTTTTGACTTGCTATAATAGCTATTTTTTTGTAATTTAATGAATAATTAGTTTTATTTTTTTTCATCTCTGTATTCACTAGAGGTTTTTTTATATCTATAAATAGCGGATAGTGATCAGTAATTAGCGTCATTAATTTGAAAGTTTTTGTATTGATTGAACTAGTTTTTATAAAAATATTGTCTATGCACGTTCCACTATCAGTAGTTACATTATATGGTCTAGTCGTATCAGTAAAACCAGGGTAATAGCCATTTTCAAGAAAATTGTATAGAAAATTCTGACTAATATTGTTTTGTAACATTATATTTATATTAAAATCACCTATTATCAAATGGTTTTTAACTCTTCTCTTAAGTTGCAAATATTGATTTACCTTTAAAATAAACTCTGTGTTATGTAGATCATGTGATCTGTACATAGCTGAGATTTCCAAATGACTATTGTTTTGAAGGTTTATAATTGTATTTAGTATTTTTAGCCTACCCTGTTCTATCACATTAGTTGTCTGGGTTACATCTTTTTTTACATATACGACCACACCATCTGATTTGTTTATGTGACTATGGTTATATTAAATATTGTATCCATTTAATTTATAATATTGATTATGTTCTAAATTACCGGTTTCAGCACATACTATCACATAAGGTTTGATTTTAAGCCTTTTATTCAAGATTTGCAATTTCTCAAAATTAGTTTTTAAACCTCTTATATTCAAGTATAAAATCAAATTATCTGTTGCTTTTCTATCTTGATTAAAAGACTTTAAATCATTATATGCGATTTCCTGCTGATATAATTGCTTATGTATGTCTTGTAATACTTCATGATTCTGCGCCATTTATTGCATTTGGTGTTGTTGAAATTGCGTTTGGGCTGGTTCCTATGCTCGCGATACTTTCTGTAGATTGTAAAGATGACCTCTGTCGTAGATTTAGCGTAAGCGGTATTGTGCTGGTTTCCTTGCCGGTACTGCAGGTCTGGTGAGTGTGTTAGCTGCATCTGCCCTCTGTTGTGTATTTTGCTGGTACGGGCTTATTGGTTTCCAAGTCGGTAAATCAGGTTTGATAGGGTAATCGGTTGCATCTATATATTTTTTTATCTTGTTTTTAAGTATTACACAGTTGCTCATATCATATGGAGAATGATTAGTATATAAGTTTGTTCTATATGTTTTGTTACTAAAGATACAGTTAGTGCATTCTGTTTTGGTGCTATTACATTTGTTTGTTTCGTGGTCACCTGTACATTTTACACATATCTGTTTATTCTTGCATTTTTTCGCATTATGCCCTAGTCTCCCACAGTTGAAACATGGTGAGATATTTATTAGATCATAAACCATACATCTTTGGTGTCCTACAAAAAGTCTTTTCTTGTTATCTCTGATCAACTTATGTGCTTCAGGTGGCACTTCCATTATAACGGAGCTAAGCTTTGTTTTTTCATTTGTGTACATATGAAGGATTGAACCACTGTTTTTTAAGTCACTAAAATTTCTTGTATTTATATCTTCTTCAATTTCTTTAATGTCCATCTTTGTATAGTAGTCTATACCAACTATTTTTATTTTTGGGTTATTTAATTTTTCAGCAGATATATCACACTTCGGTAGTTTTCTTTGAAGTATTTTTTCAGCAGCTGTTACACTCTCAATGTTCATACAGTTAACTATAATATCACTTTTATTTTTATTATATATATTTTTGGTTTGAATGTTCTTTTCTCTCACTAGATATTTAGTTATTGTATTTAAAACTTCACTTTGATCATATTTGCCTATTTTAACTACAATTTTTGGTATCTTTTTTGGTTGTACTTTTATCTCCTTCGTTACGTCTGCGTAAGCTTTTTTAGTAAATTGGTTACCTGTTTCTTTTTCTTTATATTTTTCAAGCAACTCATGTAATAGTTTATTTTTATCTTGCAATTCATTATTCAGTTGTTTTAGTAACGTATTTTCAGCTACCATAACCTCATTCTCACTTATATTATTTTCTGCTTCACTTTGTAATTCTAACGTCTTTCCTGCTAGTTCCTCTAGTATTTCTTTTCTTATTTCATCCGTTTGCCTCATTTTGATATGTGCTATTATCAATTTTGCTGTCTCACTCAAGTGTTCTTCTTCCTCATTATCTTCATTATAGGTTATGTTAGACATGTGCACGTGTTCCGGACAAATTACCAAGTTATCTCCTAGATCTTTTGTATTGTTTAATCTTTCAAAATCACTTTTATGATATGCGTCTCCACATATGATACAAATTACTAATGCCACCGGTTTTGTTGGATGGCACTTATATACTTTTGTACTACTCTTGTCGGAAGGTCTTTTCTTTCCCGGCGCCATCTTTACTGATGATCTTAAACTTCATGATTTTTTTTTCTCGAAAAGTATGAACTTTACGAAAAAAAGTTACAGAACAAAAAATGCTAAGAATTACTCAAAGAATATGTATGAATTTTTTCAGAAAGTTTTGAGCCAATTTTGAATTTTTGAATTTTAACGATTTTTGAAAAATTAAAAAAATGGCTCAAAAACTTCTGAAAAAAACCGTACGTGTTTTTTTAATGATTCTAAGCATTTTTTATTCTATAAAATTTTTTCATAAAGTTCATTCTCTTCGAGAAAAAAAATTATGAAACTAACGTAACACATAATTTCATAATTTTTTTTTCTCGAAAAGAATGAACTTTACGAAAAAATTTTATAGAATAAGAAGTGCTTAGAATCATTGAAGAAACACGTACGATTTTTTTCAGAAGTTTTCGAGACATTTTTTTAATTTTTCAAAAATCGTTAAAATTCAACAAAATTGGCTCAAAACCTTCTGAAAAAATTCATACGTATTCTTTGAGTAATTCTTAACATTTTTTGTTCTATAACATTTTTTTTAAAGTTCATACTTTTCGAGAGAAAATATCATGAAGTTTAACATGCCTCATTAACAGACTGGAACTCTATATTATCGATTCACGATCCAAATGAAGCAGCCTGCTCGTTAATAAATGGGATTAAAAATTGTATAAATTGTGCTACAACTAGTAAAGTCATTAAAAGAAAAGATAGGGAGATGATACCAAGAAAAAATTGGATCTCTTCTGCAATCATTACATCTTGTAAAAAAAAGAAACACTGTATAAATTATAGAAAGTGAGTCCTAATTGTACTGAATTAAAGAATAATTATATGAATTACTCTAAATTATTACGTAAAGTAATAAAAGATGCTAAATTTAAATTTGAAAGAGATAAGATCGAAAAAAGTAGGAAAGATAATAAAAAACTATCGGAAATAATTAATAATAAGTTAGGAAAAACAAAGAAATCGAGCAAGACAATTGATCATATACATGTGAACAATAATAAAATTACTAATAGACAAGACATAGCTAACTTTATGAACACTTATTTCTGTGAGGTGGGTACTAATTTAAGTAGGAATATTAATCAACAAAGAAATGTTTACATAAAACCAATTGCAAGAAATGCAATGTCAATATTTATATCCCCTACTAGTATTGACGAAATAAGTAAAATTATTCAAGATCTTAAAGAAAAAGCAGGAGGTGTGGATGGTATAAATGCGAAATTTCTAAAAATAATTTCGCCATTTATCTTAACATCTCTTCAACATATTTTCAATATATCAATTGAACTGGCAATACGGTCAAAAACCTTAAAAAGTGCGGAAGTAGTGCCAATACACAAAGCAGGTGACAAAAGTAATTTTAAGTTAGTTTTTAAGTTTTTATTTTGTATACCCCAGCCCTTGTACAGGTAGTTATATCTACCTCTTAAGGATTACGCTATGTAATTTGTCTGGTTAAATAAATAAATAAAAATAAATAAATAAATAAATAAATAAACATCACTCTGTTTCACAAAAACCGCCATTTTGATAAAACTAAGAAGGGAAAAAAAGTTTATAACCAGTATTTTGGAAACGTTAGACATTCGGACCGCGATTTCTGGCGGTAATTAGATTATCCAAATGAAGAAAAAATAACAAAAATTGAGTAAAAAATTATAAAAAAAATTTGATTTTTTTTTCAAAACTCAAAAATAACAAAGTTATTGAATTTTTTTTACAAAACAAGTTGTAGATTCTGAAAGAGCACCATCGAAAACCTCTTATACACGATTTTGGACAAAAATAACTTTGATTTTCTAATAGAATTGTGTACTTGCGCATTAATGGGTTAATGTAAATTGTATTCATGTTCATTGCTGGTAATTGTAATTGCTTACCCTGGGGTTTTACAATGGTGTTAGTTAGATCTTTTCCAATTCTACAAAAATACGAATTCATATGATTGGCAATTCGCGTCTGATCCTCTATTGTGCAATTGTTATTTAAAATGATCTTATTTATTGTGTTATTCTTTTTCAAATTAATTCCCATTTTTTTGTTTATGTATTTCCAAAGTTGCTTGGCATTATTGATATTGTTCTTAATTAAATTTCTTTCATCTTTTATTTTTGCCTCATTAATAACTATGTCTAGCCTCTTTATGTAATTCTTATATTCTAATTTTATTAGATTATTATTTTGTTCATTGCGCATTTTAATATATAGTTGTTCTTTCTTTTCACACGAGATCATTATTGCTTTAGATATCCAATCATTCCTTGGATATCTCTTGTTATTTTTTGTTTTATGCGCTTCTTTAGACTTTTCTAAGCAGTCTTGTATTTCAGTTATCAAAAATGCGGTAGTTTCATCGGGATCATGCATTGCCTGTATAACATTCCAATTTTTTGTAATAGCTATTCTTCAAAGTTTATAGTAATTATAGTGATACTGGATATTTTCTTGTTTTAATTTTGGTGGCTTATTCAGTTTTAAGAAAGGGGGTAATGATCAGTACAAAGAAATCGAGAGTTTAAAAGTTTTAGTATCTATAGATGTAGCTTTTATGTACATGTTGTCAATGCATGTACCGCTTCCGCCACTATCATCTGGTCTAGTTGTATGTATAAAACCCGGGAAGAAACCCTTTTCCATCATATTGTCTAATAATTTTAAGCTATATTCATTTTCTTTTATAATATCGATGCTAAAATCACCAATAATCAGGTGGTTTTTTTATATTTCTTTTGCTATTGATAAATGATTTTACATTCAAAATAAATTCAAGGCGTGGAAATCATGACATCGATATAATGCGGAAATTTCAAGATTACTGTTGTTATTTAGACTTATTCATGAGTTTAATACTTTCAGTCTACCAATTTCGATTGTTTCAGTAATTTCTGATACACAATCTTTTATATATACAATGACACCATCATTTTGATTTAAGTTACCGTTATTGTAATACAATTTATATCCCTGTATTGCAAAATTGTGGATTGGGTAAATTCCATGTTCCATCTTCAAGCTCTTAATAAAAATATTCAATTTCGTATAATTGTGATTTAGACTTCTAATATTGACCTGTAGTATCAAACTACCTTTTTTATTTATATTTTTATTAAGAGTTTTAAGATCAAGAAATGACGTTTCTTCTTGTATTACTTCTTTTTGCAATTCTTCAATGAGATCGACGTGTTGCTCCATTATGTAGTTTGCTGTTTCCTTGGTGTCGTATGTGTTAGGGATGCTGGCTCTAAACGGCGAAGTCAGCATAGTTGCGCTAGTCGAGCTGGTCATCGTAGTGGCTTGATTGCTGTTTCCTGCTTTACCTAAGTATCTTGGTATAGTAGGTCTTATCGGATAATCAGTCATATCTTTATATATCTATTGAGCTTATTCTTAAATATTGTACATTTCTCTGCGTCATTGACCATATGTTTAACCTCGAAATTTGTGTTATAGTTCGAGTTGCTGTAAAAACAATTGACACATGTAATGTTGGATGAATTATTATCACATTGCAAAGTCTTATGCGGACCTGCACATTTTAAGCAGCATAGAGTGTTTTTGCATTTCAATCTGTTATGTCCAAATCTTCCACAGTTTAAGCAGGGCTTGATGTTTATTAAATCCCATACCTTACAGCTTTGATATCCAATGAAGATTCTATTTTGATTGTCACTAATATGTTTATATAGCTCTCTCGGAACTTCAATTATTATGGTTGTTTTGTTTCAATCTTATTTTTGTCTATATTTAATATCTTACACTTATCTTGATATCCAATAAAATTTCTTTTATTTAAGTCCTCTTCAAGCTCTTTTATATTCATATTAGTATAGTTGTCTACACCAACTATTTTCATCTTCAGGGATTCAATTTTTTCAATAAATGTTTTATAAATGTTAGAAAGTTTTTTTGAAAGTAATTCAGTTGTTACTTTAGCACTTTTTCGTTCATACTTTTAATCTCAATTTCATTGTCGTTCACTACTTTTAGTTATTTCATCTGTATATCTTTTTCTTTTATTAAAACATCACATACCTTTTTCTTAAAGTCATGTGGATTTTTAATGTCCTTTTTAAGATTTTTCACAATTATTTTCGATATTCTTTTGTTTTTAATTGCTAGTTTGTTAGTTGCTACTTCTGCATATGTTTTTTGGTTATGTTGCTTTATTTTCATCTCCTGGTCATATTTATCCTTTTTTATTAATTGCTTCAATATATTGTTTTTTTCATTAGTTCTTGATTTAATTGTTTTAGTAGTTGAATTTCAATATGTTGATTTTCCAGTTCAGCATTTTCAGTTAGCATCGTAACGTTTAGTAGTTTTTCATTATCTACTGATTTATGTACACTATCAGAGATAATAAATATTTCATTTAATATTTTGTTTTATTTGTTCCTCCTTTTCACTTTTAATTTGCGCAATTAATATTTTAGCTGCTTCACAGAGTTTAGTTTCTTGATTTTTTAAGGTTATATTAAGCTCCACGTGGTCTGGACATATCACTAATAGATTACTTATATATTTTTTGTCTTTACACTTTTCATAATCACTTTTATGGTACACGTTTTCACACACTATGCAAACTACAAGTGACACTTTTCTTTTTGGGTGGCATTTATACACTAATTCTAGATTTTTATCAGGAGGCTCTCCGGAAGGCAGCCCGCCTTCCGACGCCATCTTGATATATATATTTAAACTATAAATGTATTATAAACTTAATCCTTAAAAAATTTTTTTATTACTTTCTTTTATTTCACTAATACACACACACACACACACACACGTACCCACACACACACCCACGCGCGCGCGTATATTATATATATATATTATATATATACATGTGTGTGTGTGTGTAAAATAAAACCGGCGTTTTGAATGCGCGACGCCATTTTAGCAGGAAACTATAGCAAAATCCCATGTGTAAGACGAAGACAGACGATCGCGTGACTAAAGAAATAATATCCCTATATATATTGACTTTTTGAATGCCGCATTCAAAACGTCAGTTGATTGCATTTTTAACATGGGAACAAATAGAATCTATAGGAAGTTCCGTATTCAAAACACCAGATTTTCATACTTATATATATATATTATAAACTTAATTCTTAAAAATTTTTTTTATTACTTTCTTTTATTTCACTGACATATTAATAAAAAACGACAATTAAACAAAAACAAGTTATGGTATTTTTTAATTTCTCAAATTATTAATTTTGCAATCAATTAACTATTTTCTCAAATTTTAGCAGATTTTTTCAAAATACACATACTTGCCGGATGCGTCATTTTGCAGTTCAAGTTTTTTATGATACATTAATAAATTAATCGCTATAGCCAAAAATGCAAAACGTACACCATTAAATGTAAAATATTGGGTAGCTATAGAAATTTTCATGTTTGTAGAGCCCCATGTCAATGTAATTTCAGAATTTCAGAATCTAGTGTTCACATCACACCAAATTTTGAAAACCGATCGTATTAAAAAAAAAGCCGCTTACTTTTATGTAATATAGTTTCGTTTGCTTTAAAAAACAAATTTTGTAATTGAAATTTAATATTTCTGCAACCAAAGTTTCACGAAACTCCACTATCTATCCACTTCCTTGGATAATATAAAAAAAAATATCGCTAGAAGGTTTGTAATAATGTCATGCAACGTAAAGATGTCTAACAAATGAATTTTATTAAAAGATCATAGTAAGTATATATCATCTTAACTGAACAAATTAACATTTACAATTACATAGTCCACCTAAAAATTGCAAAACGACACATCCGGCAAGTATGTGTATTTTGAAAAATATAATCTCTCCAGTAATTATTTTATCTATAACTAAAATTATTTTATATATATATATATTTTTCCTTCAGATTAAAGTCACCACTTAAAAAGAAATATCTGATTTCATTATAAACTTAAAAATTTAATAGAGATCATACCTTTCCGATAAAGTCATCCTTGGAGGGGGAATTTGTGAAGCTGTAGATGAACTGTCACTATCATCACTTGCTGAAGACTCTGCTGGGGGATGAATCTGAGGTACCTCCGAATGACTTGTATGTGTTTTCTCCACTTTGACATGCTTATGCATCTACATAGTATTGGTATATTAATATTTAAATTATTTTTAGATAAATGAAAATATTTAAATATTTAGCAAAATATAAGTTTAATAAGTGATGTTATTTTACTAACTAGGTAAACTAATGCTTAATTTTAGATGAAAAATTAACTCTGTGAGTATTGAATATTAAAGGCAATAAAGTATCTATGTCATGAAGTGAAAATAGTGCAATAGCCAATTTGAAATATTGTACGTATATCTACTACTGCATCAAATTGAAAATTCTTTATGTTTTGACATTTTCAAATTCTCCTGCACATTTATATTGATTTAAAATTATTTCATAAAATTTAAACTAAATCAGTTAATTATTCGGCTGGTTTTAGTTTCCTTTTAAAATAATTAACAGATAAGTAATTTAAAGATCTTCCTGGGGTGATGTTGGAGCCAATTGCAGATTCCTACATCAAATGTTGCATTATTTAAATTCATTTTCAGACTTTTTAAAATTATCGTAGTATTCCACTGTCTATAATAAGTTAACGGACAATGGATGACCAAAGGAATAGGAAAATTGAAAAAGAATAATGTAAAATACTAAAATATTGTTAACTATGTGATTTTATATAGGCTCCAACATCTTAATCTAATAGAGTTAAAGCTTTTATTATAAGTGTCGTCAAATGAATTTATATTAATATCTATTATTTTTTTCTAAGAAATCAGCTGAAAAAGCTAGTTTTCTTAGACTGAATCGAAATTTATCTTTTTTAAATAGAAGCAGCTTTTACTTAACAGTAAAATTCATCAGACAAAATTTACTTATTATAGTTTAATAAACTATTAAAACTATAATGCAAAAATTATGAAAATTATAATATACATGTAAAATTTTAATACCAATTGCACAGACTCTGGGATGTGTGGATCTTTGGATACTTTGTTTACATGTCTTTCTTTCTTTCTTGCTTTCAAATCTTTTGTGAGTTTACCGTATTCCTTAGGTTGTCTTAGTGGTGGTTGAGGCATAGAAGGTGGAGTGAACGGTCGAGGCAAAGGTGGGGAGCGTGGCCTTCCTGGTCTAGTTGCAGCTGTTCTAGAACTTGATGAAGCCACATCTTTTGTATGTGTCCGGGATTGAACAGAGGAAGCTGATCTTGATCGTGAAGGTGTATTAACTATATTCCTATGATTTTTAGAAGAACAGACAGAACATGATTGATCTGAACATGTACTCTCAGAGCTTGGGCTTTTAACTACTCTTGCCTGAGCATTGTGAGATCGCTCCCGGGTAGTCCTAGGACTTCGAGGATGTGGAGAATATGACCTTCTACCTCTAGGACTCCTAGGTCTAGGTGAATGTGATCTAAATATAGGACTTCTAGGTCGAGGGATGTGCAAATTTTGAGCCCTAGATATCCTACGCCTTGGACTTTGTGAAGTTCTGCTTTTTGGAGTACGAGGTCTAGGTGTATGTGGACTACGTACTCGGGGGCTTCTGGAATTTCTTGGACTACGTACACGAGGACTGCGTGGTCGTGGACTACGATGCCTTGGACTATGAGGGTAACTTTTGTCTTTACTAGAACCACCTATATACATTTCTTTGTACCCACTATGTCTCCACCTATTAGGATCCCTTTCCTCCACTTCGAGGAGCTTTTTATTCCAATAATTTGACTGAGATTCTCGAGCTTTGCGCATAACATTATCCAACTCCTTACGTTTAAATGAACTATTTCCATGAGATCTTGATTGTGATGACGAATTTGAATCCATGCGTAGTTTATTGGAGTTACCTCCTCTTCTTCTATCGTAATCACGTGACATCCTGTGAATACAAGAAACAAAATAAAAGCTTTTGCCCCACAAAGAAAAAAAGAGAAACGAAAATAAAAAGTTCACCTAATAACTGGACAGCTACAACCTGATACTGGCAGAACGAGTGACTTCCAGGATCCGTACTCCTGCGAGAGCATTGAACAGGTGTGTTAGTTCTCATAATAATGACGGAAAAGCCAAAACAATAATTCGTCTTTAAAATCGTGCTAGTTGCATCGCAAGAGCAAGTAGATAGCGTTGCGTATCCCAGAATTTGGGCTGCAACGTGAAAGAGCAAAGGGAATATAATAGGTCTCACGAAGCCGGGCGCCCGAGCTCCGACAAGTTCGGATAAGGAGACTGCGTCCCTACGAGTGACAGCCAGCGCGAGCCCCGCTACTCTGTAGCAGCAAGTTCCGAATTGATACGCAAGTAATCGGGTGGATGATTGGTAAGAAATTGAGTCCGAATAAAAGAAGCTGCGCCCGCGCGATGCGCGACTTTCTTCACGGCATCGGACTTCGAGACCGCGCACGTCTTTCCTCTTTTCCGAACTACCGGCGACATCAGAACGACTACCTATTAGTGTCTAACTCTCTCTCCCTCCCCTCTCTCACTCCCTTTCAGTCAATCCCTCGTTCTTCGCTCGCGGCTATCAAACACGAAGCGCTCGATCCGCTTCTACCAAAAGAGTAACCGTAATAGTCCGTTATCCGCGCCTCCCTTGCAAGTGCGTCCGTCACAGCAACAACCACTTAACCACATGCGACACTCACTTTGATTTACTAATTTAATACCATCACCGCGACGTTTCTTGTCATATCAATATCTTGCTACTTTGTGCGCTTGCACTAGCACCACAAAATGTTAAAACTCCGCCTCTGACACTCGTGAGTACTTCTATATACTTACTAACAATACTAACCAACACGTATACGATCAACGTAGAATGATGAAAACTGGATATTAGCATCCGTCCACAGTGATAGACCCTGTAATGTGCCGTTCCTTTCTTTCTCCTAAAAAGGCTTTCTCTATATTGACACGTGCCGTGACCGTTTCATGTACATTCAGTACATCGACATTCGACTCGACGGTGAATATTGTAGGTATATAACAAGATTCCAACGCTTGACGTATTTTAACATTTTAACAGGTTCAGTGCGGCGGCGAAATTTGAAATAATTCAATACTTTTCCATTATTTTTCTATATTTATATATACTTTTATTATATTTCCGTTTAAGCAGAATAAATTTGTTTTCTGAAAGTCAAGAAATACGATAAATTAATTAATTAAAAGAATTATTATTTTTAACTATTTCTTCTAACAATTAAAAGAAAAGTTTTTAAAGTAATTCATGGTACAATATGTACACCCAATGGACATTGATTCGTGTCGAACGTGCCCCGTTAGTGACCGTCACGCATAACCTTTTGAACGTTAACATACATAAGAAATGATAAAACAATTGAAAAGGTTATGCATGACGGTCACTAACGACACGAATCAATGTCCATTGGGTGTACCATGCCGCACTTAACCTGAAAGTCTTTCGCTATAAGGAGCATATTTAATGGGTGCTTCCTTGAGCCACCAATATTTTTAGTCTACAATATTAATATTATTGCTTACAAAGTAATCTAAAATCTAAATTAAGGATGAACTAATCTAGTTATAGGTAAAAAATATATAAAATTTGCATACACAATGAATTCAGAAATTTTATAAAATTTAAAAAGCTAGGTTAAATGTGGGTATTACCGCGGACGCTGCAATTACCGCGGATCGACGAAAAACGCTCTGCAATTTCATTTTTCATAGTATAATTCGGCATTTAATATTTATTCGATCATACAAAATATTAATTAATATAAGAAATCGTCTTAAAAAGAGAATAAAGCATGATTTGTATGAATATACTACATTATTAGTAGTATATGAACTGGTATAGCGAGACATATCATATTACAAGGGGGAGGGGGACGCCCCGTGGCGGCGCCGCGGGGAGGGTCATTAAGTTAAGTGTTATGTAAACAGTAGCTGCACGGTAGCTAATGACCCATGTCAAGGGTCCATGTCAATGGGTCTATTGTTTTCAAAACCCTACTGTTTTGTAAACAAACCTCCCATTAACAATGGGTAATTAGCTACTATTTACATAACAGTTAACTTAATGACACCACCCGCGACGCTGATCTCCCCTTGTAATATGATATGTCTCGCTATACCAGCCCACGTACTGGAGAGAGAGAGAGAGAGAGAGAGAGAGAGAGAGAAAGAGGTGGGGGAAGAGAGAGAGAGAGAGAGAGAGAGAGATGACGCACGCACAGGCCCACGCTTCTACCCCCGCTCTGCGCTCCTTAGGCCACACGTTCAAAAGTAAAGTAATGTCTTCGTGACATTTAGCCAAACCTTTGCTACGAATGCAGATATATTTGCATTTCTTATTTAACAACTGTCGGTCAACGGGTCCGTCAAAGTCGCGCTGTATGCGGTACCCTACTGAAAAAAACCACATGGGATCCCATATAGGATCCCACGTGGAATCCCACACGAGATCCCACGTGTGAATTTGATATGGGATCCCATGTGGCATACCACGTTTGAACTCGAAGCATGAATTCCCACATGAGATCCCACAAGAGATCCCACATGGGATCTCATGTGGGATACCATGCGTTTAACTTGATTACGGGATCTCATGCAGATATGGCGTAAAACTTTGAGTCCCCCATTGTGAGTAATGGGGATATCAAAAAACAAGGCAAGCCTTGTAATTAGGACTCTTCGTAAAGAGTCATTTGAACGGCTGACTTACACGGCTTATATAGTCTCGGCCATCCAGTATATCTACAGAAAGCGCTATCGGAGCGCCGCATAGCGGTGACAAAGGAGAACTTGTGATGGGTGGCTCTCCATAAGTAAGCTGGGGCTATTTATCCGCAATGCGGCGCTTCGTTAGTGCTGTCTGTGGATACGTTGGATAGCCAAGAGTATGAAGCCGTGTAAGTCAACCGTTCAAATGACTCTTTACGAATCGTCCTAATTATAAGGCTTGCCTTGTTTTTGATAACCCCGTTACTTACAATGGGGGACTCTAAGTTTTACGCCATATCTGCATGAGATCCCGTACTCAAGTTAAACGCATGATATCCCACATGAGATCCCATGTGGGATCTTTTGTGGGATCTCATGTGGAAATTCATGCTGCGAGTTCAAACGTGGGATGTCACATGGGATCCCATATCAAATTCACACGTGGGATCACGCGTGGGATCCCATGTGGAATCCCACGCGTGATCCCATGTGGTTTTTTTCAGTAGGGCGTTTTCTATGTTGCCCGCGTCGCTCACAGCCCTCGCTATCTGTTTGGCCTCTCGTTGTGCGTAATAGCAGAGTTCACACAGAACCGCTACTATAAGCTGGAAACCCGCACAGCTAGATTCCATGGTGAAGACTGAACTGGCGTGTGTGCGTGGTCAACCTCATCCCCTCGGTCACGTGGAAAAAGCGGTGATGGTAGGGATGCACGAGGGGTGGACGTTTTGTGCGGTACGGTCGTCGAATTTTTATGACTCAACCGTTCCGACCAATATTATTGCCGGGAATTCCACATCAACGGATTAGGAAGAAAGTAGCCTGCGTCCGTGCTGCAAATATTTTCACCCAAGGGTAATTAACCCAAGAGAAAAGAGAAAATTTTTATACACCCGGCTAGCGGGTATTTGTCAGGTCATTTTTCAGTGGCATTTACAACACTGCGCTCCGGCACTCTTCAATTTTTTATCAAAGCTCTTTCGATTTTGCAGTACTGCATTTAACGTCAGCTACGACGCGGCACAGGGGTTTGACCCATGCTGTCGAAAGTAATAAACTATGTTTTTTGTAGAACAATATTTCATGACTGTTAGCTGTGCGTTGTAAATTTTTATCTTGCATGCATGTGTTCTTTTTCCACAGATGCATCACGAATGTTTTGGTTTCGAGAGCCATGAAACTCTATCCCTTTTCAGCGTCGATGTTCGAGTATAGAAGGCTCATTGTTTTTTTATCATTCATCTTAGACCTCCTTTGCGCCACATGACGATTTTTTATCAAGCAGTCGTCACGGGCACCGTTATTGTTTTTCGTGCGCGCAGAGAGGCATTTTTATACTACAGGCATCTCGGGTCCTAGGAAAATGCGACTGCACGCTCCGAGAAAAAATAATTTTGACGAACGTCACGTGACGAGATGCTGATTTTTTTATCGCTTATGCTTTTGACTGCGCTTGTATAAGAGCTCTAAGCGTCGCTGCAGCGGCATCAGTCTGTTCAAAACTCCGAGATGGATACGTTCGTAAAAATTTCGCTGCGAAAAGCCATACTGCGGCTCTTTGGTAGAGAGAGGTATAGTAGAGGTAGTGCGTGGTTGCAGCGCTTACGCGGGATGACTCGCGACGAGTTGATCCGTCAATTACAGAGGACCCTTAGGACGACGGGGTATCGTCCAATTGCACGCTTATATCGAGGTTGTAGACATTCCGGCGAAGTTTTATGGATAATCGAAGAGTTTGTTTTTAATCATGGATTAAGTGGCCTGCCAGTTTTTAGTGACATAATTGAAGGGCGATCGGAGCGGCTTGGTAAGTTTAAAATATTTCAAAATATTTCAAAATATTTCAAAATATTTATAAAATTTATAATCATTGACATGCTATTTTTCAGCTCTGGAGAGTCTACTAAATGACGACGATTCGAGCGATGCTACATATTTTTCCGGCGCGGAAGACAGCACGCCTACACACTCGCGGCGCGCCGCGGGGACGTTTAATCTAGTCGCACGCACTCTGAGTTTTGATACCAGTGATGATGATGATGATGATGATGATGAAGACGCTGAGCCTGTTGTTATTATAGCCGATGTGCATGCTGGGGACGAGGAGAGTGAAGAACCTCCACGAGAGGTAGAAAGCCCTGCACTAATTGTAGGGGATATCCCTAATCGCATGGAGGAGGAGGAGGAGGAGGAGGAGGAGGAGGAGGAGGAGGAGGAGGAGGTGAAGGAGGAGGAGGAGGAGGCTGTAAGAAAAGCGCGAGAAGTAACGAACGAGATCGAGCTTCAAGAAGAAGCCATAGGCGAGTATCTTGCTGCGTACGATCGTCTACCTCTCATCGATGAGGACTTTCGGCTTCTGGCAAGTCAACCACCTGGTGTAGAGGCTGACGACCATTCCACCACTGCTGACAGTGCACGCAGAGAAAGACGGCACATACTGGGTGTGCTGTGTGCCACCGCCAACCAATCGGCACCAGGGTACAACACACGCGAGCGCCTCGACCGCGTGGTCAACGAATGTAAGTAAATATTTATTCTTATATTTTAAAATATTCTCTTTTCAAAAATATTTTTCCGTGCGTATTTGTGCGAAGTTGCGATCGGTCTCTAACGCAGATTGTGGTAACGCTCCCCGAGCTTGCTCGTTTGCGGGAGGTATACGAGCGGGTATCAGACAATCGCCAAGCACGGCTTCAGCGTTGGTTTCGCGACCAAGCCGAAGACGAATCCTCGCCTTTGGATACAGAAAGCAATCTGCGGAATTTGGTGAATAGAGTATTGGAAAGCTTTGCGGGCATCGCAGAACCTTAAAGTAAATCCCTCACCGTAAAACCATTAATCTATTTTAATATATTTTAATAAAGGCATCATTTGTTTTGTTACAGCTGAGGTCCGCTCACCCGTGCAGGTAGGCGGTGGTGGCAGTGAGGACGTTTATGATGCCGAAGACTACGACAGCATACAGCCCCCCGGCGTGCGCTTCACTGCTGTCGTTGAGAGACAGCAGTACCTGCGACACTTCGGAGTGCAGGGCCATAGAGTAAGATTTTCAATTATAGAGCCACGCGCAGATATAAATCCCGTATTATGGGTAAAGGCCGCGATTAGGGACATGCACGATTATATCACGACACGCGTTCCAGGACATACATTAATCGGGGTTACAATTTTTAATGAGCGATTTTCACGTGGTACGGGTGGGCTGTCGTTCAGGTCTGTTGCGAACTTTAATTACGCTGATTTATGGAATTTAATAAGGTCCATAAGTCAGAGTAACGAAATTTTGGGTATCGGAGAGGGACTCGAGTTACAGGTGTGCTATGTAGTAATGCCCGTAGGTGCGGGTGGTGGCTTAAAGTTGAGCGATTTGCGAACGCGCTCAATCGTTGTTATTAACAATGCCGATAATTTATGTTTACCGCGCGCGCTTGCGGTCGGAAGGGTATACATGGCTCTCAAGTCGCAGCCTTGCGATGAGGTGCGCGCAGAATGGCATGAGATTCGCGACAGGCGTCCAAAATTGCAAAAAGAGCGCGCGGAAAGTCTCGTGAACGCCGCTGGGGTAAATATTCCGGGTGATGGCTGTGGTTTTGAAGAGCTCGTGAGCTTTCAAAATTTTGTTCTCGCAAGGGGCGTAGCACTGGTTGTTTTCGAGAAACAAAATTTTGGAAGCGGTGAACCCCCGCTCCTTGATGGACGAAACACTCTCCGGGAATTAAATGCCCCACTTGCCGGTATTATTTATATGATGTTTGAAGAGCGTGCACGACATTTTAATTTAATTACTAATTTATTCGGAGCGGCAGAATCGCATTTTTTCTGTTCTTATTGTAATAAGGCATTCCGCTGCGTAAATCAGCACAAATGTACGCAAACATGCGCGTGCTGTTACGTTTCACCGCCATGCAGAAGCGATCAAGTCGAAATGATAGAGTGCGTGGATTGTGGGCGACAATTTTTCGGTCACGAGTGTTTCGCGAATCACAAGCGTGCAGGCTCTTACAAAAAAAATAATAAAAAAGTGTGCGACGTTGTGCGGTTGTGTGAGAATTGCATGCGCATTGTAAACGTGTATCAGCGGAAACACGAGTGTGGTATCCGTTTTTGTAGGCACTGTCAAAAGCAGCATGCCTTTAACGACTTGTACTTCATGCAGCCACTGAACGTTGTCGTCCCGGGTAAAAAAAAAAATTATCTTTATATTTTTTATGATTTCGAGACAACACAAGACACTCCGTATGGCGAAAATGCGCGCGTTCACGTACCTAATTTGTGCGTCGCACACCAAGTATGCTCGGATTGCATCGGCGTGGACGACATACAAATAGAATGCCCCATTTGCGGGGTACGCGAATTCATTTTCACCCGCGATCCCGTTAAACAACTCTTGGAGCTATGTGTGCGAGAAAAGACAGATTTTGCCGAAATTGTGTGTATAGCGCACAATGCTCGGGCATTCGACTCTCAATTTATATTGAAAGAGTTGGCGAAAAGTTCCAAGTGTGGTACGCCACGCGTAATATTAAATGGTCACAATATTACGCATCTAAAGTACGGGAGCACAAAGTTTATTGATAGTATCAATTACTTTCAATTGAAACAGTGCTTTGCCTGCGACATTTGGACTGCCCAAGAGCGCTAAGAAAGGTTATTTCCCCCACCTTTTCAATAGCAGTGAGAATGAGCACTACAGGGGCCCTCTACCTGCACCCGAGTTTTATTGCCCAGGTACTATGTCTGTGGCTGAACGTGCCGCTTTTCTCGTGTGGTATGAGAATACATCCCCAAACTACGTATTCGACTTTCAAAAAGAGATTGTCGAATACTGTAAAATGGACGTTGTCCCCGCGTTTGTCTCCGCGTGTACAATTGCATCCACATGTATGTATGTTTTTAAAGAAAAATTTTTTGCAGCCAAAAACTATTGGCCTGATACCGCCAAACGGATATAGGCACGGAGATAAGCACTCGCAACAATCTATAGAGTGGTTGCTATACTGCGAGCGTGAGTTCGGGCATGAAATTATACACGCGGGGCAATCGAGCGAGTTTCGTTTACGCGAGGGGTTTCTCGTAGATGGGTATCTACCGCCAATCAGAGGAGGAGAGCCTGCCTCAACAGCTAGAGGAATTGTTTTTGAATACCAAGGCTGTTACGTGCATGGCTGTCCGCGCTGTTTCAGCGATAATCGTACTGTGAGAAAAAATAAATATGGCCAAACATATGCACAGGCGTACGAGGGCACGGTGGCAAAAGTCGCGGCAATGAGGCGGTTCGGATACGACGTGCGTGAGATGTGGGAATGCGATTTCGCGCGTGTGAAAAGTCAGCAACCGGAAATTACGCAATATTTAGCGACTCATCCGGTCATGAGCAAAATATCCTTAAACGCGCGTGACGCTTTTTTCGGTGGCCGCACGGAAAATATCGTCACTTCTCGCAGTACCGCGCCGGACGAAGAGATCAAATATACCGGTATTTGCTCTCTTTACCCCCATATATCTGCAAGAGGAGACGTTATCCCATTGGGCACCCGCGCATTTACATCCGTGGAGAATGCACGGAGTTGACTGGCAGTCGAAACAATAATCTCTCGCGCGTGGAAGGGCTGATAAAGTGCAAGGTTTTACCACCTCGTAGTTTGATGCTGCCTGTGTTACCCATAAAAATGCACTCTTGGCTGATTTTCGGACTCTGTCGCTCGTGTTGCGAGGAATTGCGAGAGGGCGACTGTAATCACGACCAAGCCGCTGAGCGTGAATTTACAGGCACATGGGTTGTCTACGAGTTACAGAAGGCGATCGAACTTGGCTACTGCGTCACAGAAATATTTGTTATTTGGCAGTATGAGACCACGCAGTTCGATCCTGTCACGGGTGCGGGTGGGCTGTTTGCCCCGTATGTCAATACCTTTCTCCAATTGAAGCAGCAGGCAAGCGGTTGGCCTGCTTGGTGTACAGACGAAGAGAGTAGAAAGCGGTATGTCGACGAGTGCGAGCGTGACGAGGGGATAAGGTTAGACTCGGAAAAAATAGAAAAAAATCCGGGGTTGCGTTCTGTCGCGAAATTGTGTTTAAATTCGCTGTGGGGAAAATTCGGCCAGCGCTCAAATATGAAACAAACGGCTATTATAAAAACGCGTGAGGGGACTATTAAAACTTCTTACAGCGGCAGAAAAAGAAGTATTCGATGTTGTTATGGTCAACGAGAACCTTTTATACACGAATTGGCGCTTTCGCGAAGATGCCGTCGATGTTTCGGATAATACAAATGTGGCAATAGCTGCGTATACAACCGCGCAGGCGCGTCTCGAGTTGTATTCTTATATTGAAAAACTCACCGCAGCGCGTTTTCTATACATGGACACAGACACGTGTATTTTTACATGTAAGAAAAACGACCCTACTGAGTATACTCCGTCTCTGAGTGCTTTACTCAGCAACATGACAGACGAGCTAAAGGCCTGCGGCGAGGGTACCTATATTACAAAGTTTCTCTCAGCGGGTCCAAAATTTTATGGCTTCCGAGCTGTCGTACCCTCTACCGGGGAAACTGTCGAGTGCTGTAAGATTAAGGGTATTAGCCTCAATAGCGCCAAATCGTGTATAATAAATTTCGAGAACATCGCGCGTTTGATCGCAGCGTATTTTGAAAACGAAAGAGAACCCATCGTTTTGAAATATAAACTGATCAGGCGCACTCGCACGCACGAAGTCATCACTCGCGACGAAAAAAAGTCGTGTTCCGTAGTACTTAAGAAGCGTAGATACTTTCGCGATGCAGTATCACTACCTTTTGGTTATAAGAGCGACGCATAGTATGTATATTTTATAAAAAAAAACTTGTAACTGCGTGTATTTATGTAAAATAAAAAATTGTCCTTTTTAATACAAATTATTTACCTATCAAAATTATTTCTACCTATATCCATCACTTTCCTCGCATTAGTACGCTGAAAAGAAAAAGCATGCTGTGATAATAGTCCGTTATATTTTCTTAACAAAGTAATATATAGAATGTTTTATAGCGTTTTCATGTTAAATATACTAAGAAGGTATTGTAGTTACAAAGTCGCGTCATGTTTCATAGTTAACTATATCGCCGGCTTGTGCATGCTAGTCGTCGCGGTAGTCCTGCTCATTCTCGCGGCGGGGACAGCCTAGTCAACGCGCGCGCGTGAATCAGCTAGTCACCGCGGATCAGCCCATTCCCCCGCACGACCAGCTTGCCGCCGCCGCCCCGTCCGCGCGTCATGCAGACGATAATGTTTCGCACAAATGGAAAAAAGGGTATAAAATGATTGGGAAGGCGTGGGACAGTCTCATTCGGTGGCTAGAGGTCGTAGAAAAAAAAATGGATACACGCTTGAACATCCGTTTACCTGCTGTGTGTCTGGACCCACAGGCTGTGGAAAAACACGCTTTATTCAGCGCTTTCTCGCCCATTTACCGGCCATGCGTACCGCACGCTTCGACCGTTTACTGTTTTATTACGCTGAATGGCAAGAGGCTTACATAACATCTTTTAAGTCCAATGGACCTATCATTGAGTTTCGAGAGGGACTCCCGCTGGTAGGCGACTATTCCACGGACAACGAGAAGAAAAAATTACTCATTCTCGATGATCTTATGCGAGAATCCTCGAGCGACATTATTTTAGACTTGTTTACGAAAGGTAGTAATCACAAAAATATCAGCGTGATATTCATAACGCAAAATGTTTTCCACAAGGGAAAGGCGCAGCGTGACATAAGTTTAAATACAAAGTACCTAGTGCTGTTCAAAAATCCGCACGACAAGGCACAAATACAGCATCTCGCGCGCCAGATCCATCCCGAAGACTCGGATTTTCTCCGCAAAGCCTACATAGACGCTACGCGAGCGCAACACTCTTATCTCTTTATCGATCTTTCGCAAGACTGTCTCGATGAGTTTATATTTCGCGCAAACATTTTCCCCGGTGACAGTGCGCATTACGCATACGTGCCCAAATACTTTAAATCACGCTGATTTGCTCGCCCGAACGTCAGTCGGGAAAAAACTATGGTCCCGTACGGACGAGCTGCCTCTTGTCGCCGCACGTTAGAGCGCGGTAAACATTTTTCCAAGAAAAATCTCGTGCTACTCGGCGTGCTCTGCCACGGCCATAAGAAACATTGCACAACCATAGCCCGAGCGGCTGACAAACACCTTGTCAAGTGCATATGCGAGTGCGTGTCGAACGTTTTACACGGGGTCGTAAAATTATTGGATAGCGAGAAGAGACGATTGAGCAAGCATAAACACACGTTGCGCAATTTATCGCACCCGAGTGGTAACACCGATTGGCGCGCAAAGAAACGAGCGATTATTCAGAACGGGGGATCATTCCTGCCTATCTTATTAGCTCCAATCGTGAGTACTCTCATTTCGAAAATATTTGGCTCGCGTGACACGTAATAAGATGGAACACGCGCGTAAAATGATTCTCGTGCCAGAAGGTTCGATGGCCGCGAGCCCGGCCGCGGATGTCGAGGAAAAACGTTTACAAACGCAGGGCGATAATTGTTTTCGCTTGGACACCGAAATGTACGACGTTTTACTCTCGAAGGCGGTGCGCGATGATTACGAAAAATGTCTGAATTATTTGCAGATTTTACGTCGCTATCTTTTTTTCCGCGACAACGAGCGTATCGCTGAGCGGCGCGAGACGAATCACGAGGTAGACGCAATCGAAGAGAGTCACGCACCGCTCAGCGAGGAGACCATTCTCCGAGGTATACCCAAAGTACTCGCGCCAAAAGTGCGACTCTTGCTTCGGCACTGGAGGACAACGGTTCCCTAGCGTCTAAAGTGGGACAATGCAGGCACTGTGAGCATTGATGGCCGACAAGTGGCGCGCTCGAGCATAATCGAGTTACTTCTCGACACACTGCAAAAGAGCCCGCGTGTGGAGGAGGAAGAACCGCCTGCCGGGCGCTTTGAGTTTGCAAAATTTCTCAAAACTATCGAGACGC